>CM050326.1:6110683-6131360 GCA_027475135.1 Bactrocera correcta
CCGAACAATATTCTTTCGAATGGTAATAATTCCCCATTAAATTTGAAGTTTCTGTGTCTTTTCTCTAACGAAGTAGGGAACCTCGAAATGGATAGCCATATCTGTCTATCTTCTGTTTATAGTTTAACTAGTCCCTCAATTATTCAGATATCGCTCTAAAATTTTGCGTACGTTCGCTTCTTTTCAAGAAGCGGTATATCGGACTTATATGGCATATATCCTTACAAAACACAGCGATCAAAATAAAGTTCAGGTTTGGAAACTTTTCTTAGACGAGATATATTCACGAAATTTAGCGAAGTATATTTTCGAAGGCAATGTTACAATCTACAAACAAAATGTTCAGATCGGACCACTACAGCATATAGTTGGAACACAAACTGAACGATCAAAATCAAGTCCAAATACGAAGACCTTTTTTATTTAACAATATATCTTCGCGAAGTTTGACAATTTGAGTCACCTGATCTTTCAGAAGTGTTGTATCCGACGATTTCATTCAGATCGGCACAGTTTGAATAATTTTCTCTAATAAAATTGCGGACTTGCTCCTCTGTACATTAATATGCATCAGTGGAAGCAAATTTGCATATGTTTGCCCAACAGGAGAAGATTGCATCGCTTAACGTCCTATCAATGTTGTTTGTGCTGCTCTTTTCGTCAGTTGCTTGTACCTTTTGCTCGACTTCGTCTCTGATCGCACATGTGCACATACAATATATATATATTATGCATAAACAGATTCAAGCTTGTCGAGCTTACACTATATTGTCCGCTGTACACACATATTTGAGGTTGTTTGTACGATTCGCGCAGAGGAATCCTTCAAATTACTTATGGGCAAGTATTCGTTTACGCTCTACGCATAAATTCTCCATTGTTTCGGCTGTGATATTCATCATTTTTGTTGCATTCGATTGTGCTTCAGTTGATCGTTTTCTGGGTGTTTATTTTTTTGCAATTTTTCTCTTAATTCGTTCGTCGATTCTTCGTTATCAATTATTTGTATTGTTTGCTTTTGTATTTTAATTTACTTGTATACTGTTTAATTGCCAAACACAAAATTTGCATAAAATCTAAATTAGAGATATTTGCTTCGATATCTTCAAATATATACCATGCACTACATATTTCAAAAAAAATTGGCCCTTAATTAAGCTTAATAAAGGTGCCGTCAGACATGACAAGTATAGTTAGTTAAACTGAATAAGGCATTACTTTACTTTCCACTTTTGACAATACATTACACGGAAGATAATAAGAATTGGATCGATTGATAGTCCTTTCTTTTTCAAGATAGCCAATAAAAATTATTATAAACGCATCCTAAAATACAGACGCCATAAGCTTGCCAACCGATTAATGCCTTTTTCACGTTTGGAGCAGGTTCACCGTGTGCTTCACTTGGATGACTTCCGATTGGACTTCAGAGTGAAATTATGGAGCCATGTTTCATCAGTTGTCGCATATCGGCGTAAAAACTCGGTTTCATTACGCTTGAACATCTCCAAACACTGCTCGAATCATCAACTCGTCATTGTTTTTGATCAAAAGAGCGCTCACACGGCACCCACTTTGCACAGAGCTTTCTCATACCCAAATATACAGTTCGTTCTATTGATATCCATAGATTGTCTGCTATCTAGAACAACTTCGCTGCACGGTCCCCCAAAATTATTTTATGGACTTTTATGATGTTTTCCGCAACAACCTCTTTTGAACGTCCACTTCCTTCGTTATCCACGGTGCTCATTTCGCCTTTTTCAAATTTGGCAAACTACCCTACTACTATCCCAATAATGTTTAATAATTCAAACCTTGGTTTCAACCGTATTTTTTCTCCAAAAAAGCAATACTTTATTAATACACGAAGTTTCTTTTGGTCCATTTTTTCTTAAATAATATAAATTTCTTCACCCAAATCGCTATATCCCATAATTTAATATTTCGTCAGCTGTCAAATTTGCACACGCGTCTATTTTCAATATAAAAGTAAAAATAAAAAATCATAAAAATTTGATTATTTGTAGTTTTACATTAATTTTGAAGTTATGGGAAAAGGTCCATATTCAAAAGTTATAGATCCTTTCATTACCTACAATATTGCCACACAACTTTTTTTTATAGGACTCGCAGTTTTGCCTGAAATCGAGAGGAACCTCTTTTTTCCCTTCATGTGGTTCAAAAATTGCCGACTCTGGTCTTTGAAGAATGTAAAAACTTTATTCCAGACCTCTTTTCTGCCACATTCTTCCTAAATAGTGTTATAAAGGTACATTACCGGCTTTGATCCTTGTGATTACGAGTGTATATAAAGTTCGGTTACTGCCAATCTTAACCCTTTCTTGAGGGGGTATTCTACTCTAGAAATTTGAAAAAATCGATTTTTTTTTCATAATTCGATAGTTTTGATATTCAAAAATATCTCCCTGAAAGGATTTTTCAAAACTCAAATTATTTTAAAAGTTATAGCCATTTTAGTGACGTGGCAACTAGACCGGTTGAGCGAATATCGTATAACGTAAAGCTTTAAAGGCGTTTTTCTCGAAAGTACTTTTTTCCATACGGTACCGGCATTATCTCAAGTTCTATACAACCGATTTACTTGTGTTAAACTTCTTTATATAATCCTTTATCGTTTCTACCAGCATCGTGTCAAAATTTTTGTTTTTAATATTTTAAAAAAATTCAGAATTTTCAAAAAAAAAGCGTAAAAAATGACTTTTATTTTCAGGCAGTCACCATTTTTCCAAAATTTTTTTTCGTCTTTTCTGAGGTGATCCTTACTGATTAAGAATTTCTTTTGATTTTTTTTTTTTTTCAAACAACCAGGAGAGTCAGCATCAATGTCACCAGGATGCGCCATTTTTTTACACCTGTCTCTCCCCCCTAATTATTTTAATTTTTAATTTTTTTTTGTAAATTTTTTTTTTGTATTCTTAAGATATCCATAAAAAAAAACACCTTTTTTAATGGATAGTAAAAATATTTTTTGGTTTGTTTTTTAAATAAAATTCAAAGAACTGCCCAAAATTTGATATCTAGATTAGAATACCCCCTTAATTATTTTATCTGCTTTTATTTCAGTTTGGAAATCCTAGTTTTCAATTGCTGTATTCTTAACTAGTTTGCTCTTGAGCAGGTAGACCAGCCAAAGTCTTAGTCAAAGCAGTATGCGCCACACTATTTGGCACATTATTATAATTATGGCACATTATGGCACGGTATTCCCTCTTTTATTCTTTTTCGTAATGCGAGAATTGTTGTGGTTACATCATTATTAACAGCAAACCCACTTGAGCCTCCTCTGCTCCGGCGCGCTTTCACTAAAATCAATATCGGATCTACCTTACTTTTGCCACTTTGCCAATTCTCTGGTTCGCCTGTGTAGCCTCCTCCCACACACATGTCTTAAGTAGTAAGTCTGTATTTATGGGCATAGTGCGTCGAAACAGCCATACAGACGTTGAACCAATATTTTTTGTCGCCAAAACTACAGCTTCGTTTAAGCATGACTTGTTGTTGCCTTTGCATTGTTTGTCTTCTGGCATGAGTCCCTTTGTCCGCTTCTGTCCCTGATGGCGGCGCGCTTGCTCGCCCCGTTGAAGCTGCCATTTCTGGCAGACAACTTGCATAATTATTGTCGCCGTCAACGTTGTTGTCAACATATTTAGTTGGTGTTGTTTGTTGTTGCAAATGCTGTTGCTGGAACGCGCTTTTTAGTTGTCGTCGCTGCCATGGCGCAGATATTGTAGTTACACTACATTTTACATTCTTTGTTGTTGCTGTTGCCGCTGTCGTTTCTGTCATCGTTGTCATCGAACGCATATTTTGTGCGCTCGTCTTATGCTTTTTTCGTTCGTTCACTACTTTATTTCTTCTGCATCGTGTGTGCGTTTGCTTTCATTTTGCTCCATTTATTACCCCCTCCCGCTGGCACACTGTCATGCAGCCCTGCCAAACACAATACCAGTGTCAAGGATGGGAATCACAAGGGGAGCTGCAACATTTCTTGCAGAGTTCAATAAGCAGCAACTAAAAGCTCTGCCTACGCCGAAATCATCTAAAGTCCCTTTAGTTACTATAGAGAGATGGTCCCGCTGGATGCAACCCTTGGCAACGGTTTGCCGCGCTGTGGCATTGTGGGCGCACAATCTGCGACGCAGAATCTCGCGGCTCAGACCTTTTCTTCGTCTTGTGAGCAACGCTTCATACCATTTTTGTTGAATACGGCAAGGGCAGTGGGGGTAAGAAAAAGCCAAAATCGAAGGTTGAAACCAGAAAAGGAGTCGTAGTGAAGCCGAAGCTAAACAACAATCGATTGTCCTGCATGCTTCATTTATTCTCCATAAGTTGTCAAGCTGCAGAGTAGAGCTTGTGCCTTTTGTATCGCGCTTGTGCCGATTGCATGCCAATATTTGTGTCGCCTCAGTGGTCGCTACGGTTACATACATTGTACGCTTTAAAGCAGAAATATCGCTTGTGCCACAACTACTCATATCTGGCATATTGGTATTACATAAAATGCTACCTCCATTTGCATATACATACATATACATATGTGCCTATATACCTTCCCATGTAACAAGTTGGAGTTGGAGATCAAGTTAAGTTCTCAAAGAGACTAGTGCCATATTAACTAGACTATGGTTACTTCCAGTTCATAACAAATTTGGTGCAAGGTTTAACCATAACCATGGATTCAGATTTGTTGGAAGTTTAACTTTATTTAAAATGGTGTTCACTTCTGCTCCTTCCCAGATCACCAAAATCATGTCAGATTAAGAAAACCATTGTAGATTCTAAAACAAAGCGGCGAGGGTCGATGAATTGCCGCGAGAAGTACTTAAACACGGCAAAGAACTGATAAGGAGCATGTGTCAGCTTCTTTGTAGAATGTGGTCGGACGAAAGCATGGCCGACGATTGGAAGACCCTACAATCTGCGGCATCTACCGCGGGATAAGCTTCCTCAACATCGCATATAAGGTTCTATCGAGCGTATTGTGTAAAAGACTGAAGCCCACCGTTAACAAACTGATTAGACCTTTTCAGTGTGGCTTTAGGCCTGGAAAATCAACAACCGACCAGATATTCACCATTCGCCAAATCTTGGAAAATACCCGTGAAAAGAAAAACAGCACACGTGACCTCTTCGTTGATTTTAAAGTTGCTTTTAACATCACGAAAAGGAGCTACCTTTATGCCGCTATGTCTAAACTTGATATACCCGGCAAAATTAATACGGCTTTATAAACTAACGTTGAGGATGACGAAAAGCTTCGCCAGGATGGGGTAGGACCTATCCGAGCTCTTCAATACCAAACGAGGTTTCAAACAAGGTGACTACCTTTTGTGCGACTTCTTCAATCTACTGCTGGAGAGAATAGTTCTAGCTTCAGAGCTGAATCTTTTATAACAGTGAAAAGCTGCTGGCCAAAGTCTATGATATGGATATCATTGGCTTCAACACCCGCCTCACAGTTCTACTTTCTCCAGGTTGGACAAAGAAGCGAATTAAAAGGGTCTGGTGGTGAAAGAGGGCAAGTCGTCGCACTCGCGACTTGACTCTCTCTATCATGGAACCATTATAAACACCACCAAAAATGTCGGCTTGGAAATCCAACGCAGGATAACTCTTGCTAACAGGTGCTACTTGGGACTAAGTAGACAATTGAGAAGTAAAGTCCTCTCTCGACGAACAAAGACTAAACTCTATAAGTCACTCATCTTCCGCGTCTTGCAATACGTTACGAGTTTTTGTAAGAACCGGAAGATGCGGAAGAAAATTGAAAGACTAATTCGTGTATAGACGGACATACAGAAAGACTCAGTCCACTCAGCTCGTCATGCTGATAGTTTGTATATATATTTTGTAGGGTCTCCGCTGTTTCCTTTTGGGTGTTCCAAGCCTCATCGCAGACTGCTTAAAAGTTTCAAAAAACGAAAATAAAATATTAAGTTCCGATATAGTACTATAAATTGATATTAGTAAAACCCCTTATTGCTCCTTGAAGTTTAAGCTGATTGTACAAAACTAAGTTATATACTACCGTGCCCAAAAAATAAGGTAACATTGTATTTATTTTGAAAATTCTTTATTTATTCTTTCAAATCAATTTCATTCCCTTCAAAGTAATCCCCTCCACTGCAATGCACTTATGCCAACGGATTTTCCAACCTTCGAAACACTGGTTGTAGTCACTTTCCGGGATGGCCTTCAGTTCCGTCTTCGCTGCGGCTTGAATCTGCTCTATCGTATAAAAACGGTGTCCCCGGAGCGGTCTTTTGAGATTGGTGAACAGAGAGAAGTCGCACGGCGCCAGGTCAGGGGAATACGGTGGTTGCGGAACGATATGGGTTGAGTTTTTGGCGAAATGATCACGAATTACGAGGGCAGTATGGGATGGTGCATTATCGTGGTGTAAAAACCAAGAATTGTCTTTCCACAATTCCGACCTTTTTAGGCGAGTAGCAGTACGCAAACGACGCATAACGTTCAAATAATATTCCTTGTTGACTGTTTGACCGGTTGGAAGGAATTCATAATGCACAACGCCACGATAATCGAAGAAAACAGTCAACATGACCTTGATTTTTGAGCACTCTTTTGGCACGATAATCGCTCGATTGATCGGTTGTTTCGGTGTCGTAAGCATAGATCCAAGTCTCATCGCCAGTTATAATGCATTTCATCACACCCTGGTAGTCGGAAAGCATCGTTTCGCACACTTCAACGCGACGCCTTTTTTCCAAAAAATTCAATGTTTTCGGTACCAGTCGAGACTTGACGCGCTTGAGGCCAAAAACATCCTTCAAAATGGTACTGGCTGAGCCTTTCGATATGCCAACTTCATCAGCAAGGTCTCTAATTGTTAATCGATGGTTTTTCAACACCAAACCTTTGATTTGTTGAACGTGAGCTTCGTCGGTTGAGGTTGATGGTCGCCCTGGACGCTCTTCGTCTTCGACACGTTCACGGCCAGCTTGGAACTCACTATACCACTTGTAAACATTTTTTTTAGATATAGCCTCATCACTAAAGGCTTTCTGCACCATCCTCAATGTATCCGCAGTAGAAAATTGATTCCGCAAACAAAATTTAATGCAAATTCTTTGCTCAACAAATTTCGACATCGCAAAAAAGGAAAAACTCACTTTTAGCAGCTCACAAAACGACACGTATCTCAAACAGTAATTAATATTTTGACATGAAATTAGACATAAATGTGACTGACAGTACCACCAACCTAAAAAAAAATAATTCTCCAAATCCTTCGACACGCGCAGTTTAAATTCAAATGTCACCTTATTTTTTGGACACTTATAAGTTTAGGCTAGAAGATACTGACAGAGACAAAATTATAATGTTCGCACAAAATCCCATAATGGAGCAGTGCATATCCAACTAGAAGAACACTTTACTCCAGAATTCTTCCAATCTCTACGTAAAAGCTTCTTTTCAGTTTAACATAATGTTGTGTTCGGCTCGTCAGTTGAGTCGATCGGTTGTAGTTTTGGTTGCACTATAGCGACAAAGCACTCATCTATAAATATATAGTTGGCTGCATGCCATTGTAGATTTGTAATTCACTAGACAAATACAGCAATATTTCAGTTGAGCCCAAGCCATTGCTGCCATGCTCCAATTTTGACACGCTTCACGGGGCACAGGACCGCTCGTTAACAATCGGAGAGGTGGACAGCAAGTAAGTGTGGCCCGGCGAGGCGTACGCTACGCTAACAAAGTGAATGTCTAACGCGGCGATGGAGCCTTTCGATACGCCAGCGCACACTTTTCGAATGGACAACTGAATTACAACGCAAATGGAACAGCAACAATAACAGCTGGACTGCTAAGACAATAGCATTACGTGAGGAGACAAACAGATACAACAACAATAACAGTGCTGTTGCTGTTATTGCTGCCCTGCGGTTAGGTGGAGCCCTTGCGCGTGCGCCAACTCGTGTTCGCAAACAATCATTGCATACACTCCTCGACAAGGCATACACACGTACCAAAAGCACATACACATACACACGCGCAGGCCACAGTGCAACACGATTATGCGGAGTACATTTTCATTTTTCGCCTCAGCGCCGACCCAAACCCACACAAATCTCGCGCTAGCGCGCAGTCTGAAGTAAATGTGCAGGCGGCGGTGGGTAGTTGAGGGCACCGCAGCCAGCGAGGCAGTCAACCAGTCAAGCGGCGTGGTGATTCAATAGCAACGGGTTCCAAATTACCCCCGGTAGCGATGAATAAACTTGGCGAGGTTCAATTTTGTATCGACCACGCGCTAAATATGCGCCGCGCCCGCCGCTCATGCGCCCGCGCCGCCGCGTGTCGCGCAACGAAACGAGAGCGTTTTCATTGCTTGCTTTGCCTTAGTGATTGCCGGGTTGCGCTGAGTTGCCACGTATGCGGCACAGCTTTGCGCATGCGCAGCCATTTCAAATGCAAATGCAACAAAGCAACAACGCGGAGCAGCTGCGCGCATAACTACCGCTTTGTCAGTACATAAATATGCATTGCAATATTAAATGAATGCTGCTATGTAAACGCGCATGCGAGTGTGTGTGTGTGTATAACAACAGTCATTGCAGTCATTGTAAGTGTTGTTGGGAGTGAGCGCGTTGGAAAGGCAAATCAGAAACCGCCCAGAAGGTGAATTATTCTAATCTGTTCTGCGAGTGCGCAAAATAGTGGACACCGACGGCGATTGCAATTTGCCCATTTGGAGTGGCAAAAGCAGAGCAGTGCGACCGGCATACGCCAAGACGCCAAGTCGTCACGTCGCTACGCCAACTATATACTACGTATGTCTAAGAGTTGTTGTAGTTTTATTGGTACATTCGAGCAGCTGCAATTTAAATGACCGCAAATTCAACTGGGCGAATGGGCGCGGATTAAATTATTGCACTAGAATACGCTGGCGAATGTAATTTCCTCTTGTCGTAACAACTATCGATTGGGGTCGGTCCGTAGCATTAGCGGCAGGGGCCTACTTGCAGTTACAGAAATAATTGACTCGAGCCACCTGAATCATTTACAAGCGTTGTTCACCGTATCTACGCGCACACGTCCACCGCCAGTTGCATTTGTCAGTGGCGGCGGCGGCGGCGACGGGCGCTCGCATTGCAATGCTTTGTTCGAAAACGTGTTTTGACGCCCAGGCGAGCGCGTCGGCTTAGTGCGTCATTAGACGTTGTTGCACAAATGTAAAGTGGACGTTGGCGGCTTTTAGCTTGCAACAACGCATTCATTTTACTTCTCGGATTTAGACCAATCCGACCAGCAGGCCATTTGTTGCATATGAATTCTTTCCCGGTTCTCGCGTTGTTGTTGTATAACTATTTGCGTTTGGGCACGCGAAATTGTTGTTAGTGCTGTTGTTCAGCTCGTTGATTCGCCTGGCTGATGTTGCGCGCGATTGATGTTCGAGATGCGCGCACTTGACACTAAGCAGCTTCAGATTAATATCAGCACATCACTCTTTGTCCAACTCAGCTCAAGCTTACTCTAGATGAAAACTGCGTTCACCGCAGCATATTATGTTTGTTTAGCGCATCGGCACTGGACATGCATGTACCAGGAAGCGCTTGTGTGCACAAAAAGCCAACAGTTTTGATGATCTGCCTCGGCACCTAATGGCATGCGTTCATTACTAATGTCGGTAGTCACAGTCGAGTCGTGTGGGTCGCGTTGAAAGTAGTTTACATTTTTTTAGTCTTAATGAGTTTTTATGTTTTCTTCTGAGTGTGACAAGCACTTTACGGGTACCCATGTATGTATTTATATATATATATATATATATATATATCATGAGCTAAAAAGTCATGCTCAAGTTTTGCATATGACTATCTCGCGGTGGTCGGAAATACCGATGTAAAAACGTGCAAGAAATATGTCCAACACTATATCAAACTGCATGTGAGGTTACAAATTACAAAATTAATTGTTGGATTACGAAATTTATGGCATGCGAAATATAGTTACTTTCGAGAATACTGAAATGAAAAATTAAGAGAAAACTTATTATGGCAGCGTTGAAGAAATCAAATCTTTCCGGTTTTGTACCAGAAATATCCACATATGATTTCTTCTGGTTGCGCCTTATGTATATAATTATCACTCTTCGAAACCTATAAAGGTGAAGGGATGTAAAATAAGATATTTATTTCTCTTTGAAATTAATAAAATTATTTGTCGAAATGTAAAGCATTCGAAGCGCCATTTAGGTAAGATTTTTGACGACGTAACTATGCCTTTAGTGAGAACATTTTGAGACCACCCGGACTAAAATCACCTCACCTATTACATCCTCTCTGAACCACCATGTGTTCCGGATGAAGTTCATCAAATCAAAACTTTTTATGTGTATAACTTCTGAGACATCGCCAAGTAACTCTCGACCGATAGTTTCGATTCTTTTCCTATAAAACCCAAAAACTTACCTATCAAAACGGGGTCAAATCGATAAACAAACCTTGGACAAAGAAAATACTTATCACTTCCAATAAGAAAGAACCGGCTGTCATGGAAATTGTGTAAAACGCCAACGAAGAAGCTTCAAATGGGTCAAAATACTGCATTACGAGCGATTACCTCTTTATATCTCCTTTGATATGATAAGTCCGATCAAGGAACTTAATGAACATCTGTCCAAACATTTCAGCCCGCCTTCTAGCAACATCAAGAAGTCTTTCCTTGATGACGTCGACATCATTGAACAATATGACAGCAAACTATAAATACATACTG
Organism: Bactrocera correcta; assembly: GCA_027475135.1. Lineage (NCBI taxonomy): Eukaryota > Metazoa > Arthropoda > Insecta > Diptera > Tephritidae > Bactrocera > Bactrocera correcta. The sequence goes on from CM050326.1 coordinate 6,121,448, forward strand.
ACCATCATACTCAGTGGAGCCAACGCCTTCACTGACTCCCTCCCAGCAATAGCCATATTTGCAGTCAAACCCTGACTCATTACAGACAAAGAGCGCGAGTTGTCTTCAGAATCTGGAGTGAGCTAGCAAGTTAAAAACTTACTTATCAAAAATCTACCCCAACATATGTATGAAAGATAATATGTATATGTCCAGCGCGCACTGAGGTCCCTTGTGACTTTAGCCATCGCTTTGCATGCCCAGCGAACCTCACTCATCTAACACCCCTCTTCACATTTTCCGATGAAATAGCACGCTTCCAGTTAGAGGATTTTAATGACAACTAAGCTGAACCTTACTACCAAAGTGTGTTCTAAGTATCTTCTTCTTCTACCACTTGCAGCTTATTAGTCATTGTATTAAACTGTTAACATTCTTTCCAGAGTTCTGATGTCATTCATTTTGAATTTTAATAGTCGATATGTGCATCTAAGGGATTATTTAATTCTTTTTTTTTTTTGTATTTATTTCATATTATTATATTTTTTACCATGTTATATATTTTTTATTTTTTTACGATTTTTTTGTTTTTTTTTTTTTTGCCTTTATTCTTAACTTTCTTACTTCCTTTCACTGTCTTCGATGACAACCTAAGGAACTTTGGTGATTTCAAAATCGTTTAACGATCTTTATATGTATGTAAATATATTTTCTATTATAAACACACCCTTTGTCAACACAGGAAGGCTTTCTTTAACTTCTTTGATCTCAAATTATCTAGTTTGGATCCATCAGTATAAACACTTAGTTAAATATGTGCCCTGCCCGCTTCAACGCTTGCCCACACTTTTCTGGAAGAGAAGACAATATTGAGGACCGAAAAACCCCATATAACTGTTTTGTAAATAATATAAACAGCTGTTTTGCAGTAAGAACTAGAGAATATACTTCAGTAAGTAGGTATTATCAGCAGGCAAATAAGGTTATTGATGTCTTCATAATTTTAGTTCTTCTTAACTTCGAAAATATGAAGTTTGAGACGAAAAACTTTTCATTAGCACTTTTTGAGATGTCCTTCAGTGAATTTTGTTTTCTTTCTTCGATGAAAACGGGCTTCATTTCCATGATTGCTGACTTGCAAACTCATAAACTCATGTCTCAAAGGCAGTTATAATGCTCTCCATGATCACGGGACTCTTGTTTAAATTCAGCTTTATCGGCACTAGTGGAGCAAGAACGCGTTTTATACCCAAAATATCCATCAAAATCATTTTAACGGACTCGCGAGAGATGCCGAACTATCCTGTCATCTCTTTAAAACTTGCCTGACGATCTTCAAGCACCATATCCTTCACTTATTTAATATTTTCATCAGTTGAAGAGGTCGAAGGTCTCACAGAATGAACCAAGTCTTCAACGATCTCTCGATCGCCTTTGAAGGCTTTGTAGGCTTGTGTTTTTGATAAAACAGGATCACCGTAAGCTTTTTACAGTATTTACAATGATTCTGCTATTGTATCTGTAGCTATTCAGCGGAAACAAATAATTCAGATTCCAGACTTTAAAGCGTAACTAATAACAAGTATTTTCAATTAAAAAGAGTGAGTAGTTTTGGGGTCTTCTATGTTCTGTTTATACTCGTAGGCGCATGTTCCTACCTTCCTATTATATAGCGCAGAAACATTAACGGTGATGAACTCTCTTGCGATGAGCAATTAACGTGCCCTCGCAAAGGATGGAGGCAACTAACGAACTCTTTAAGAGCCAAACAAGAAGAAAAAGTTCGTAGTTCTCTTCTTTATCCTTAAAAAATGTGTACACATGATATATTTATCTATATATATATACATATATAATAAAATTCTTACACCTATAGATGTATGTTTTCCGAAAGAAAGTTGGATGTTATGGCAAGCCTTTCTCCAGCCAGGAATGTCGTTACACAACACAGAGCTACCAACCTAAGCCTCTACTACAAATTTCCAAAAATTCAGATTTTGATATTCCAAAAACTGAAACTCGCATTCTCCAAGCGATAAACATGTACAGAACAAATCAGCCGATAGGTTGTACACATGGTGTTTTTGACTTCCGCGGTATGATTTTGTGTTTTGCGGAAAGCAAAGCCATAAGCCTCTTAACAATTATCACGCCAAAATTGCACGTAATGCAGTACAATGATGAAATAAATCCTATTAATTAGATACATATGTATCGGCGATCATGTACACCATATATGTATGTAAGGGTCTGTGTGATTAGAAATACAACAATCAATAATAGACAAAGTATGGCAAGTACTTTGTTTTCTCATTCCAAGCACGTAATGATGATCAAACAATGATTTGCTGATTTCCATTGCCTTTTTATAGCATTCTACCGCTTCCCGCTTCCTCCATTAGAAATCAAAAATCTCGCCCAATGGAACTCTGCGGCGTTTACCCTATTGTGTGGAAACATATTTCACGGTTATTTACAGAATTTGTACGTATTTTTAATAATTAACAATTCGGCGTTTCGTTCATCTGCTTTCCTGCGTGATCATCATGAAATCATCACCTTGGCTTCAGCATTGATTTGCCTCACACCGGAGTTGTGTTGGGTTGTTGTCGATGATGCTGTCGATTCGAATATTAAATATTTTCTTACTTTCTTTGTTGTTACTACACGCCGTGTTATCGAGCCACATTGTGATTTCGTTGTTGTTGTTTCGCTTTGGCGCTGCATTGTTCATGCAATTAGCTACGAATGTCTTCAGGTGGTCCCCGTCAAATTGTGACCTCAATAATTCACCACGTTCCGTATAGGCGGGAGCAGCGGCAGCCAGCGCCTTCATGTATCGACGCAGTTCACCTCAAAGGTTCACAACTTTACAGTACACTAGTTGGTTTGGTGAGGTTGGTTTTGGATCAACGACGAGCGGTGGCTTGATCTCGGTCTGATGCTGGTCCTGCTGCTGTGCTGACAGTTATTGATCACTATCTGTATTCGAGGTGATCGCATCTGAAATTGGTTTTTCACTATCTACTTTTTGTTTTCATATTCATAAGCAACGCACAGTCAGCTGACAATGCTCTCCGAACTGCGAGGTGGTAAGTTTGTTGATTGAACTGGAGAAGACCTTTCAAGAATGATGTGCCACTGTTGCTTCTGATTGGGCGGCCAAAGTAATTAAAAAACATAATTAACTATCCGTGATGTGGCAAAAAAGTGTACTTTTACTAAGTCCAGCTTCGTGTTTACACAAACAAGACTTATTATTTGAGCAAATACATATGTATATAAGTACATATGTAATATATATAATCATACAAGGACAGTAAATATAGGAGTTCGAAAAATCCTCCGTGACTATTATGAACACGAGATCAATACTATGATCTCATGACAAACATAATAAATTCAAAAATTTCCAAAATAAAAATCTACATAAAACTACCCAGAAGTTAGTACAGATCATGGGCCAGGTTTCCGTGTAAAAAATGACTAGCAGAGAGGAAAGTGACTAAGGAATATAATTTATACAAACCGTGCAGAGCATGGATGACGCGAAAGAGAACATCAGTAAGCATATCAAGTACGCGCCACCAAATTTGAGTGCCCGGAACACCTTCGCTGACTCTAGTTTGGTAAGATTTACTACTATCCATCATAAAGTTTTTCGAAAATTATTGTAAAAGGTGATTCATTTCGAGCTTCCCCACTTCTTTAAAGAAAAGACACAGAAACTTAACATTAGATGGGAATATTTATTATCATTCGAAAAATCATTCTTTGGCATATATTATGAAGATTATCTCTTTCAAATGTTAGCCGCGGCTACGTTTAAGATGGTCAATCCATTGATTCCAATCGTGGCGACGATTCGTTCGAGCATTTCGATTTATTTTGCTCTAAGGCCTGAATCGAAGCGGGTTTGTCCGCTTAGACTTTAGACTTTACATATCCGCACAGGAAAAGTCTATCGTGTAATATGATCTTGGTGGCCAATCGATCGGCCTGAAATGCGAAATTATCTGCTTACCGAAGTGTTCTTTAATGATGATTCCACCGCTTTTGAACCTCTTGATCTCTTGAGCAAGAAATGGGCCTCGCTGCTGAACAAAATTTGGCTCGAAAACATCGGGTGATCTTGGAAGTTTTGAAGAGTCCACAGGGAGTAGCGATGTCGCTAGGGAAGGTAGAGTGGCTTCAGTTCTGTATTTTGTACGCTTTCAATTTAAGATCTGGACGTAAAATGGGCCAAGTCGTTCCATACGTCAATTCGAGTTGCTGCGGAAGGCGCCGAATCCACTCTTGATACACTCTTAGCTACGGCTGCTATATTTTCATTGGGTGCTGGGTGTGGTCTATTTAGTCAAATATTATCCAGTAACAAAAGCTGAGTCTCAAGGTGTTTGATATTGTTGCGAATAGTACGCTTGTTAGGCCGATTATTTTGACCATAGGTTGACCAAAGAGTACAATAAGTAAATATCAATATTAAAATAAGAACATATATGAACGAATTCTGCTTAAAGTGGTTGAAATACCGTTTAATGTCTTCGTTGTTAATATATTTATTTGCAGTTTCATAGGATAAGTGTTGAAGCAAAAATTCAGAGACATTCTCCAAAAATGGATCCAAGTTTTTAAGAAAGTTTCGAGAGGAAATTTTCTGTGAAGAGCTCTCCATTAATCTTAACGTTTGGGTGCCGCTCAAATCTCAAAGGGACTGAGCTGAATCTCCATTGGTATTTTGCACTCACACAGAGGATCAATGGAACTTGCGTTCGCCTTGCAGATGCTGTTCGACAACCCGCTTCTGTCCGACTGCAAAATCCTTTTGGCCTAGAATAGAATTCAAGAGATTTAATGATGTACCATAAGTGATTGTCTTAAAAAAAATTCATCTTCCTGCTTTCGTAGGAGTTCTTACATAAAACTCTTTCCAAAGTAGTGTGGCGAAGGCTGAGCTTGAAATCTTTAGGGGAATCCATTACTAATACTTCGCAAGATCATGGTTAAAACATCTCAATAGTTTTACTTACCTTCATCGATGCTGATGATAAGCTGAAACTGACATTACCCGTCTCAGCAAATTTATCCTTTGTAGATTTGTGAGGATCTTATGATCAATAATATAGGAGTCGAAGGTACCACAACGGACCGATGTTCCAAATTGTTAAACAGAGATCTCTGTTAGGATCGTCCTATCAACCTAACCATTTCCATAGTACCTAAGTCTGAAGAAGCTATGTATTGGCACCAGAGTTGCTCTCAACTGGATTAGCGTCTGCTGGAAATATCAACCGAATGATGTCGTTGTATTTGCGATTGTTTTATCTTGCGAATACACAACATACATACATTCTTCAGAGTTCTTTGTGGTGAATTCCCACAAGCTTAAAATGTTCTTAATTTATTGATATAAAACTCGTTAATTTTCGAGGCAAATAACGAATTCCCAGCTGTAATGTTGACCAAAAACTTTGCGGCCTTTCTTTTAGAAAAGAATGTTGCTAATTTACAAAACTAATTAACACGAATTTTATAGATTTTATAGCCGTTTAACCGAAATGCACTTGAGAGCACAATCGGCGCTGGAAATTTGTTAAACAAACTGACGGGCGCATAAAAGTGCAAATGAAAAGGCAAATACAGCATAGATATGTACATAAATAAATCGGTGTGTACCACAAACAATCGAATCAAAGAAATCACAACAAACGCTTCACCAATGCACATGTGTGTGTGTGCGTGCTGGTGTAAATAGATTGTGTGTATCTAGGCTGCTCGTCGGTGTCTTCCAAGCAGCGCAAACATTGATTGAAGTTTATTTACTCTGTTCGAGAGCCTCTAAGTGCATCCGAATGGAGGATTAGCCGAGTGAAACGGCACTATGTTGATTTACCAACAATTGACTTTGTTTTTTTTTTTCTTCATTTATGCGCACACGTTTCTGTTTATGAGTGTTGATGTATGTGTGTGAAAGTACCTGTAGAGTTGCCTAACGATTACTAGACAAATAGCTGCTGAGTCCACCAATCGACAGGCGGGCCATTCAGGTAGGGATGCACATGCATTGGCTTGCATACACTTCTCGTAAGACGAAAGAGAGGAAGTAGATAAACTTCTGGCAGCGCAGCTGATCCCTGAAAACATGCCGCAAATGATTCGATCCCGAAAGATGTGATTAGAGAATGAAGCGCGACAGCTCTAATAGAGCTTTGAAGGAAAGAATGGCAAATAAATACCGGGGGACAGATGCTGTTGTGACACTATCTCTGCTTTGAGACCATTAGCTTGAAAAAATTTTATGAAATTTCATGAAACATTTTTAACTTTCTAATAAAGACTTGTATTCCAAGACCTACTTTTTCTTGTGATGCTATTTCTCGCTCAGGATAAAGACTTTTCCACCCATGAGCATATATATTTCATGAAAATTCATACATACTACCACACTTATGTATCAAGAAATCGCTGAAGTTATTTCTAAGTTGTCATAGTTAATTAAGTAAACGTGCACACATCCTTGCATACATAAATCCATTTCGGTCCATACCCATAAGCCATATACAATATATGTATACTCCATATAAAAGAAAAAAACTGAAATCAATAAATTCTATGCTTCAATTTGTGACCGTAAATATATACAAGCACATACACTCACATGCATATTTACACTCATGCACGCCGCACTTTTTAACACTCCGACACGGCTACGCCTGTAAAATTGATGAACGCATGCGCAATCAGCAGACTGGTCACTCGAGCAGACCAACCAAAGCCTCGCATTGTTCAGTTGTGCGTTTGTGCTCGTACTAATTTTCTTTCGTTTACTTAACACACTGTGTTTTCTCTTCTTTTTTTGTGCCAATCAGCGCCAATTAAAAGCTTCATGGTTGCGTGCTGAGAGCATTCCAAAAGTGCGCGCTTTCGCAGCGCCAAATCCAGCAGCAGTTTTTCTTCTACACGCATACATACATACATATATTATATACCATACGCGGATATTCTACTTTGTGCAGCGACTTGCGATAAGTAATTAGTAAAGTCTTCTGGCAGCAGAACTGGTGTAAACCCGTTGCCTGTTAAGGCAATTGCGAATGTTGCAGAGCCACAAAGTAGAGTACCAGTTTTCTGGAAAAGTACTCCCTGCCTCTTTTATACTATAGTACATTCAGATCGGAGCACACGAAATATAGTTTCTGAAATATTATTCCTGTGAAATTACTAAAATATATAAAAATTATACTAGGTTAGGTAGGACGGCTAGAGATGCCAATTCGTTGTGATACCCAGAACCCTTTATAGATCAAAGCGATCGACGCATAGACCCTGCCACAAATTTATTGAGGCAACTAAAATCAGTTCGAGCCAACTCTCCGCATTCGTAAAAAGTATGGCAATCAAGTAAAAGTAAAGAAGAAGAAATTTAAACTCCTGATTTTGGCGACATTTGGTTTCAACAAAACGGCGCAACTTCCCACACATCACATAAACTAATGGATTTATTGAGAGAACACTTCGGTGAGCAGATAATTTCAAGTTTTGGGCAGATCCATTGGCCACCAAGATCGTGTGACATCACACTGTTAGACTTTTTTCTGTGAGGATATATAAAGTCTAAAGTCTATGGGGACAATCCCGCTTCGATTCAGACCTTGGCGCAAAACATCCAGCGTGTAATTCGCCAGTTACCAGTCGAAATGCGCGAACGAGTCGTCGGAAATTGGACCCAAGGGATGGACCGTCTGAGACGAAGCCGCGATCAACATTTGAAAGAGATAATCTTCAAAAAGTAAATGCCGAAGAATGTCCAATGATAATACACATTTTAAAAACTCTGAGTAATAAATAGGCTTCAATATCTAATAGGAATGTGCCACATATATATCTAATATCAACTTTTTCCTGCAGCTAGCAAACTTATTTGCATTCGGCAAATATATACTTACATACATATATGTATATGGATTGCATATGTGTACATTTGTATGCCAGAACACCCATTCTCCTTGAATTAAAGTTGCTCCACTAGCTCATTATTTTGTGCGGTGTCAATTGAAGTGCGTGATATGCCCACCAGCAGCGCGCTGATAGCAACGACAAACTCCGCAGCTGCACGATATCCTGCGTGGAAGCATTCAAACTCCGCGAAAAGCAACAAATGAAGTTGGTAAGGAAATGAGCAGCAGCTTAACAGTCATTCAACTGATTCGAAGCGAGTTTGATAGCGAAGCAAATCGTCGGAATGCGAATGGCCGAACTCGAATCTGTCGCTTAAGCAAAGCCATACAGAAGTTGGTTTCATCACCATGGCACAAATAGTATTCTTTAATGGGACAGATTAAAGCTCAACTTAAATTTCTTTCCATAGCGTTTACAGCAACTAACTGAAGATATTTATTTGAACTGTGGATATTTAGGCTTTCCAAGACTATCAATTAATTTAAAAGTTTCCTAATTTTTTAAAGAAAAAACACAGAATTTCAAACTGAATTGGGAATGTTTATTATCATTCGAGAAAACATTCTTTGGCATTTATTTTTTGAAGATTATCTCTTTCAAATATTGGCCACAGCTACTTTTCCGCTGACTCGTTCAAGTATCTAACGGTGTGATACCACATGATCTTGGTGGTAGCTCATCGAAGTGTTCTCTTTTGACCGATATCCACCGGCCCACAAACCATACATAAAATGGCAGTTCTTGAATCACTTCAGGTTGCTTTTTGTCCAAGATGTTGCAATACGGCTTGTATGCATATCCATTGAGCCAGAAATGGGCTTCAGGCCTGGAGAGAATTTAGCTTAAAAACGTCAGATCTTCTTGCAACTTTTCGAGAGCGAACGATAACGCTTAAGAAGATCGAGCGTATTCGAAATGAATTTGACCAACTTGTAAACGTAGTTCAGGCGTAAGTCTTGAAATGCCACACAATACTGAAAAGTGTCATTACAGCTTGTCACGACTCCATCGTCAAAAAAATACCTCTACTTGGATCGCCGTTGTAATTATTAAAATCATTTAATGAACTCCGCAGCTCTTAGTGGACTTTCGTTATCGTAAAACCTACTATCCCGAATCCAAAGCCCGATGGCCACGCGGCAGATTTTGGTGGACTTCTGGGCCCACGACATTCACTAGGGGACCGCGAATAAGACCTCTTCTCAATTTACATTTTGTCAACATTTTTCCATAAATGCACCAATGTGCTTCGTCGATCGTGCAAATCAACGTTGAATAGTTAGTGTTCCAACTGGTAAATGGCATACTTTAATTCATACTTGCACTCATATATAAGCATTTGTGTGTGTGAGTACCACATGTGTAGGCAAAGCTGGCTTCCGAACGGCCGCAGGCGTCGGATGTCAGACAGCGAAGGAGGCGTTCGACAAACTGGTGGCTAATTTAACTGCTGTTCTGTGCCCACTTACTTACACGCCATTTTTTCATATACAAAATACTCGATAAACTAATATACGCTTTATGTATGTACATACTTACATAAGTATATAAAAAATCATTTACTTTCATACGCACATCGTTGTTGGGCACGTACAGCCGAAGATTTGTGGAAGGAGCTAACTAGTTTCTCGCGATGATTTGCTGCCATGATTAATTGCCGCACACGCATTTCACCTGACATATGCACGCGTATGTTTATTATTAAGGGCCTAGGTTCATGCCCGCAATGACAGTTCGAATAATCGCCAAGTCACTTGTAGGTAACTTGTATTTTTCAGACCATGAGTTTACCTATAACCTATAAATGAAGTCAGACTTTTTTAAGTTCAAAACTGGAACTAGTGTATGACAAAAATGTATCAGTTCCAAGTTTATACTGTACTTACTGCAAGCGCTAAACGGTCTCAAAAGTATCAAAGTTTTATTTCGAAAACTGTGTTTTAAACGTATAATAAATTCAAGACAAATGGTCAAC
>CM050326.1:6131860-6156860 GCA_027475135.1 Bactrocera correcta
TGTTCGAAAATCCTGATATTAGTTATACAGGGTCTATGGCAAGTTTTCGCTCGATTTTTTCTATTTTAGTCACTGAGATATACTGTTGTTAGTAAAACACGCTGTCTTATTTTCAATGGGATAACTCACATATTGGCTGATATATGCGGTGTAAAGTCAACGGGAAGTTCGAAAATTTTTGTATTAGGTATATAGGGGCTAAAAGAGTATTTGTCTGTTTCTTGACATACATTTTTGACATACAGGCAAACTATTGATAGAGAAAGATTATCCCTGAATTTCAATTATATATATCACACATTGACCGAAATTTTCGATCAAAAGTCAACTATAGGTATTGGGATCTAAATATTCAATACCTACGGTCTTGAACTGTTTTAAGTGGATTTAAACAATTTTTGGTCGTAAGGAGGTATACACTGAGGGCATTATTCGTGTAAAGTTTAATCCCGTTATATTAATTGCTTCTTGAAATGTGTACTGGAAAGTGGAGTTCTCAGCAAATTTGGTTGTTGTAGCTTATTTTTTTTACATTTTTTTTACTGTACAAATTTCGAGTCAATTATAGGCACACTAACGGAGGTATAGCGTTTTAAATGACCGGCCGACCTGACTTGGAAACTTTTGAAACTTCAAATCGATTTTCCCGAAAACGTTATTAATGAAGTTCGTGAACATTAGAACTCAAAATCTACTGTAGCGATCCTTTTGGGAATTTGAACATTACTTCTTCACATAAATCAACAAGTAGTCAGTTGGAGTTTTTTCCGTTTTTTTTTCTATTTTTTATTAAAAAATTAACCACTATTTTGTGAGCTAAAATCGCGCTTTTTACTTCCAAGTGCTGCAAAAAATAAAAAAAAAAAATTATTAAATCGAGAAATATATCACCTTTAAAACGCATATACATTTTTTTGTTTCAGATGATCCGGTAACGAATTATAATGTTCCACTTTTTTTCAAGGCGCTTCTGGAGATTCGCCGTCACAGGCTTATTTCTCAGTATTTCTCATTGAAAATATTTTCTAATATACTTCAAAAGTTGTACAATAATATGTCATCAAATTTAATAGAATCATGTTACTCATGTCGCCGCATAAAAAAACACAAATATATCCCTTTTTTCCTTTAAAACCTTAAAAATTAACTTATTTGTACTGTGAAAACGATCCTTGCGGCTCAATATTGCACCAAATTTTTCTAAAAACATTAAAATTTGGTTTTCACCTTGAAAGTTAAAAGGATCTTATGAGTGTCGCAGGTTCGAAAGTTTGATTGTTAAAACTCAATGGCAAATCTTCATTTATATAATATATTTAAATTATTAGCAGTATATATTTTCAGCACGCCACTTTGTTGCATCAATATTAAATAAAGCCGGTGGTATTCACTCTTTTCAGGCTTGATGATTTAATAAACACCGTAGTGTTCGTTTTAATTTACATATTAAATGTTGTTTTTGTGTCTTTGAACTTGAACGTCTGTAGGCCAACATGTTCCTGCAGTCGAGCAGTCACCGCCAGAACAGACTTAGTGAGGAATGTAAATATTTACACGCTGTTGTTTTCGCTCATTTGCTTTATTTGAAGAAAGAGTTTTAGGTCCTTGTGTTTTATATTATATTTGTATATGAATTAAGCAATTCGGGGGATTAAAACATGAAAGTGCTGTTTACTTTCTGGCCAATATAAAAATATAACGATGCAGTTTACACAGTCATTTTATAAACCATCACACACAAAAATGCTTATAGATTCAGAATATGAACATACTGTTTAAGCCTGCTAAAGAATAACTATCTAGCTATTAACGAAGCGACCAAAGGATTTTCTTTAATGCTATATTTTGTAACTGATACTGGTTAAAAGAAAAATGTTTGCTTGAGTTAGCTTTTTAATGAACTATTTGTGTCGTAACATGACTGATTACTTTAGGTTTTTACAAACACAACTGACTAAAACGAATACTAGAAGAGCTGTCAGCAAAAGTAACGGAAATTTTAAAATCAAAATCTTATTGATATGATGGCATAATAACATATTTCTAGAAAAGATATTTTCAACGTTTAATTAAGATACCTCATGGATTGACCGATGTTAAGGAATGAAGTCAAACAAATATTTGCAAATCGTTGTATTAAGTATGTGGGGGCTAGGAGAAATATTGAAACGCTTATAAATATTTGCTGCAAAAACACCTACAATTAGCAGCTAAAGACGCTCTCTCACTAAGATAATTTCTACTACTGCGATCAAATTGAAAGGTGAATTTTGTTCATTTAATTTCCTTCACTGTAATCCCCTCCCGCTGCAATGCCACTTATGCCAACGTATATTCCAGTCATCATAGCACTTGAAAAAAATCCTCCGTTTTCATGGCAATCAGAGCCTTCTTCGATTCACCTTTTATATCTCCAATTGAGTCAAAACGGTGTCTTCGGAGGGGTCTTTTGAGTTTGCTCAATAGCCAGAAGTTACACAAAGGTAAATCATTCAATGCGGTGGTTGCGGCAAATTCAGACATAGAAAATATCGAAGAATTCACTTTTAGAGCCTACAACACATGCGTATCTCAAATACTAAAAAATACTTTGACGTGAAACTTAGCATAGATGTCACTAACAGTACTCCCAACTTGAAAAAACTTTACCGATTCGAAAAACACGCGAAGTATAAGATATAAATGCATCTTTCAATGTGTTTATAGTAGCATGTGCATATATATATTGACCGAAATATACGGTATAACCCCAACCAAAGCGAGAAGTTGGCATGTTTTTTGACAGATCTGAAACTCAACTCGGCTTGTCATTCAGATCATATACTTATACATAACTATGCGTATGTCTCGATTAGTGTTAGGCCTTACAAAGGTGAACAATACTATTATACTTGGTCGCACGTGTTGCGAAATCCCAATTTCTAACAAGTGTTATCAACAGAAAATATACTTTTATTCATAAATTTGGATTTTGTTTCAAATTTAGTAAATACTAAAACTACATAGAAATCCTCTATTCTACATTGCTAATATAATTGAAGAATCGTGCGTATGAGTAACATTTTGTTTATATGTGCTCATATTATTCTGTTTCAAGTGTTTGCACATCCACAAGAGAAAGTGAAACAGAATTTTATTTTAAATTCTCTTACGATCTCTGCATCTACTCTTAGGTTTGGAATAATTCATAAAATTACAATTTTGTTTGAGAGCATATATAGTAATACTTACGGATTAAGCCAGTCAACAATAACGCGCCAATCGATTTAACTTATTTCTAGTGCCCAATTGGATATTCATAGCAGGCTAGTTTTCTCACTTGGTCTTCCAACGGAGTGAAATTTATTTTTTTCGGTACTGCAGTCTAATACTTTCTAACTGGATTTTTATCCATCCAAATGACTAGCCAGGTAGCCTTCTTTTAATTCGCTGAACTATTCAATGTCTGTAGATCTTCTACAGCTCATCTTCTAATCGAAGCCATTATTCAGAACCGGGCTTTCTGAACGCGTTCAAAGGACCAATAAATCTTTTGCAGTACACCATATTCATCAGTCGCCAAACTTGCAACTGTGTGTCAGCCTGTTCCGTGTGTGAATTTGAAATTTTTATACTCTCGCAACAAAGTTGCTAAGGAGAGTATTATAGTTTTATTCACATAACGGTTATTTGTAAGTCCTAAAACTAAAAAAGGGGTAGGGAATAAAAAGTGCAGGTGACGAGTAGAGTTGATATCCGGATGTCTGTCCGTGCAAGCTGTAACTTGAGTAAAAATTGAAGAAGGTTAAGTTCGAAGATGGGCAAAATCGGCCCACTGCCACGCCCACAAAATGGCGAAAACCGAAAACCTATAAAGTGTCATAACTAAGCCATAAATAAAGATATTAAATTAGGCACAAAGGATCGCATTAGGGAGGGGCATATTTGGACGTAATTTTTTGGAAAAGTGGGCGTAGCCCCGCCCCCTACTAGGGTTTTGTACTCGTATATCTCGAAAACTACTATAGCTAAGTCAACCAAACTCTATAGAGTAGTTTGCTTTAGGCATTTCCACATACAGTTCAAAAATGGAAGAAATCGGATAATAACCACGCCCATCTCGCATACAAAGGTTATGTTGAAAATTACTAAACCGACTAACAAAAAAAGTCAGAAACACTAAATTTTATGGAAGAAATGGCAGAAGGAAGCTGCCCCCAGGCTTTTTTTTTTTAACTGAAATTGGGCGTGGCGTCGCCCACTTATGGACCGAAAACCATATCTCAAGAACTACTCTACCGATTTCAATGAAATTCGGTTTGTACTATTTTCCTAACATCCTGATAACATGTACGAAATATGGGTTAAATCGGTTCACAACCACGCCTTCTTCCAATATAACGCTATTTTGAATTCCATATGATGCCTTCTCAATACATACATATAAATGAAAATACAATTCAATACTCAAAGTACACAAATTGATCTAATCTAATTAATTTTACAGCAAAATAAAAAAATATGTAAATGACGAATAATGAAATCTCGATTATCACTTTATCATGCGAAAGTATAAAATGTTCGGTGACACCCGAACTTAGCCCTTCCTTACTTGTTAAAAATGCGTTTGCTTACTCCTCACGATATCACGGAATAGCAACGCAAGTGAAAACTCTTAAAACTATTTTCGTATTGTTTTATTAAAATAATATAATCGTAAAGGAAATACATCAGCTTACAAGCCCGAATGAAGAAAATAAGTAAGTATGCAGAAAACATTCCGTGTCTTGCACATTCTTTAAATTCGGTTGCTAAGTGCGCTCCAGACTGCTGTACAGAAGCATTACTTTTCTTCGATTTCATTGAAAACCTTTACACATTTTTTCCGCTTCTACCTATCGATGGAGTCGTCTTACGAACGCACTTAAAGATTCTACTTCAAAAATTCCGATTTTGAAACGGTTATCGGACACTAGGTGGTCAGCCCGAGCTGACGCCACGAACTCACTTTTATGTCGTTTTAGCACTATTAACCAAGTATTGGAAGACATTTTCAATAACGTGGATCAAAAAGCGGAGTGCCGAAGAAATTAAAAACGGTAATAATGAAGTCCTAGAAGGAAGCTTGCAAGCGACTAGTGCTCTGATCAAGACCTTAATAAAGGGATACGCCCTTTACGAATCAATATATGGCTACGTTCAAGCAATGCGATCCACTTTTTCCGATGTTGAGGCAAGAGTCAAAGATCTGACCTATGGCGAGAATTACAGCAGCAGACATCACGACGAATCAAGCGAAATACAAAGTACGACCATTTTAGCAGCTCTACTAGTACACTCGACGACTTTGTTGAAAATCAAACACTTGGACAAAGTTTCGAATTTGAGGTGTTTATTGTCATTATTGCTGACGTACTGTCTGCTTTAACTAAACGTATGAAAGCATATCATAAAATTACTAATGTTTCTAAAGTATATCGACAGCTAAATTCTCTTACAACAGAAAAGATTTTGGAAAATTCCACTAGTATGGTCAGTGCTTACGAAGATGATTTGGAGAATAGCCTAGGCGGTGATTAGTGCAGTTCGCAGAGCTGTTGTGGCTACTGTTATTGACAACAAGAAATAGGAGTCTCTGGAACAGCAATATTATAAACTTTCATTAAATAACTCTTTAGAATCGTGTTTCCCAAATTTAAAAATTGCTTTGCGAATTTACTTATCTCTCATGATCACTAACTGCAAAGGCGAACGTTCTTTTTCAATATTAAAACGTATTAAAAATGAATTAAGGAACACGATGGGCAAAGAACGTCTTAATCATCTCACTTTGTTAAATACAAGTATAGAGTATGACTTGCTTAACGAAGTCTATATTGAAAGTATTATATCTAAATTTGCCCATAATAAATCCAAAAAAGTTTATTTGTAACAATTTTGTTTTATTTAGTATCCTAAACTTGAGAACCTATAGCAAACCAAGTGCCTCTTGACAGAATCAACAGCTAGTTTAATCCGGCACTGTTCACAAATCATTTTCCGCATCAATTGACATGCAACCCAGTAACACTAAAAACATCTGATTTATCCATTTTCAAGTTTCTATATATTTTTGGTCAATTTTCGGTACCTTAACATTTATCCGTCAATTTGTTTTGTTACGGTGACTTGGTATGTGCGAGGATTTTCTAATAGAAATGTTTAAGTGAGTGAACAGTGCTTGAAAGGGGTGAATCTTTTCTACTTGGCTGCCAAGGAATTATACACTGGCGAGAAAGATTCTAGCTTTAGGATGATATAAACCTATTTTCATTGTCGCAAGGGTATATATTTTTTATACCCTGAACAAGTTATGTTCAATTTCATACGATGTATTTTTTACTCATAAATGTAAGAGTACGAGTATACGGACATTTTTCGAGTATTATATAAGACACTTAGCTTCTCTATAGAACGCTGCACACACATATGTACATATATACATATATATGTATATTTATGATGACATCAAATACACAAAGAATTTATTTGTAAATTTACCGTCATAATTTGGAAAGAACAAGGATATCTGGCATTCGCAAAAAGTTATATTGTAGAGAGTGTTTTTTCAAAAAGTGGTTTTCAAAATAGATACAGCTCATACAATTTAATATAATAACCAAGACTTAAGCTTATTTCATAATTAAGAAAGATATTTCGTTAAAAAAATTATATCGAACAAGTGACTCGATAAATTCCTGTCAAGAGGCTCAACTTTCTTGTTTTTTTCAATTTTGTCATAATTGGAACAGTACGTCAGCAATAATACTTCGCATATTCTCTTTCAAAGTTTCTAACATCCTGTGCTTCTACTACGCAGGAGATAAGCAACTTATTAAAACGCCATAAAAGCAGCCCACGCCATAGTATTACGATGCAAGATAATGCGCTCATTAAAAGTTTGCTCCAATAAATTGATTCTTCCATCGTGTTTGAACCAAAGGTCGTCCACACCAACTTTCTCCAATATAAGTACGAACAAGTAAGGAATGGCTAAGTTTGGGTGCAACTGAACATATCATTAATGTTCATAGACTTAACTAAATAAAAAAACCAATCATAAAGAGTAAAGTCAGCCGTATTTGCGAAAATCCTGCTATTAGTTATATAGAAGCTAGGTCAAGTTTTCGGCCAAATTTATCTATTTTAGGCTCAAAGATACACTGTTATGAATAAAACACACTTTCTTATTTTGCATTGGAATAACTCACTTATTGGTCGATATATGCGGTACAAAGTCACCCCGAAATTCGTAAATTTTTATTTTAGGTATACGTCGGCTAAGGGAAGTATTGGTCCGACAAAACCCATATTTGACATACAGGCATATTATTATAAGAGAAGGATTATCCCTTATTTTAAGTAATATATATCATAGTTTGACCGACATTTTCGATCAAAAATCAATTATAGGTTCCGGGGTGTAAATATTCGGTACCTAGGGACTTGAACAGTTTTTATTGAATTGTCGGTCATAAGATGGCACACACTAAAGACATTAGTGGTGTAAATTGGTATACCATTATACTAAATCCTTTTTGATTTGTTTACTGGAAACTGAACGAATGAAGTGAAATTTAAATGTGTCCTATATGGGAAGTAGGCGTGGTTGTAGTGCGTTTTCAATTATTTTCACACTGTCGGTAGAAGTTCTCATACGATTTGTGCTCATCAAATTTGATTGTAGTAGCTTAAGTGGTCTAGGAGATGCTCCTTGCTACTGCGATCCTCTGTACCAAATTGCAGCTTTATATCTTAATTTAATGCTTAGTTATGGCACTATATATGTATATTTTGATTAATGGCAATTTGTGGGCGTGGCAGTGGTCCAATTATGTCCATCTATGAACTCGAATTTTTTTTGCATTTGTATGTGGGTTCCCATACATGTTTCATCGAGATATCTCAATTTTTACTTAAGTCACAACTTGCTCGGTCCGACGAGCAGACAGACAGTCAACCGGATTTCAACTTTTCTCGTCATCCTGATCATTTATATATATTTAACCCTACATCTTTCTCGCCGACTTTTAGGTGATATGTATAACCGTTAGGTGAACAAAATTATAATACTCGTATAAAAATTAATAATACCAAAACAAAAGATTAAAAAAAAAAAACAAATAATTAAAAAAAAAAAATTAAGAAAAAGAAAATAAATATTTAAAATTCAAAAAAGAAGAAAAAAAACTATCGAAAAAATTAAACAAAAATAAAATGTGAAAAATTAAGAAAGACAATTACTATTGAAAACATTATTTACGTTCTCTTTATGTTTTTTGAAACCAGACATTATTTTTAGCTTTATAATTGCTGTCCTTGTGAACCTTCAGTGTTACGCTGAGCTCTGAGCTTTGTTTCAATTCAACATAAATTTCTAAAATTATTTCGGTTACTTTCATTTCCATTAAATGTTATTTTTTCACCTTTCTATTATTATCGCAACTGGGATTGTTGTAAGAGCACTCTTCATTTTTGTGTCCACCACTACTCTGTCCCACTCTTGCTCTCTTACATATTTTTTGTTAAAATAAAGAGCATGTTACATATCTATGCAGATACATATTTAATATACCAGTGGTCGTCAAACTGGTGGATTCAAGTGAGTTTAGAATGTGTCTCATATAACGGATTCTCAACTTTCAGCTCAAGCGCCTTTAGCACCATTCCCTGCCTCCAAAATAATGATTTGTGTATGACAACATTGAAGTTTTATATTATTTTTTAAGATAATTTATTATAAAAGAATTTGTTAAATCGAAAAACCTAACAATAATTACATAATTTATTCACATCGACGACAGCAAAGATTCAGGCACAGCAAAACAGTTACGCACATAACTTCTGGGTAATGAGCACCTTTCTACCAAACAGAAAGTTTCTTCATCAAAGACTGAAACTCGTGCACATGCCTTGTAAGCAAAATTAAAACCTATAGCCCATAGTTTATTGTCTAGTGATACGCAAGCTGTAGCTACATAACCAACGCCAACATTCAAAGAGCAAATGTGCGAAATATTTTCAAGAATATTCAGTTTGGCAAAAAGCGAATGGCGAAAATCAACTCAATATATATATGTGACCATGTGGAAGGTGAATTTTTCAATAGTTTATGTGCAGTGGCTCACAGCCAAAGTGATTAAATCATATAAAATGTACTAAAGAAAGCATTATGATGGCTAAATTCATTTTCCAAAAACTGGAAATGCCGTTTAACAGCGACAGATATACACATTTAGTTTATGCTCTAAAAAATTCAGAGTTTGTTTGTTATTTAATCAATAACTAAAGCAACTGCAGTTCAATTCAAAATGCATGGGACACAAGTCATAAATTTACAGAAGAGATAACATTGATCACACACACACACACACACATGTATTAAATTGAACACTTGAAAACAACCCCATGTCAAGCAGCAATAAACAATATGCTGTAATACATACACACATACAGAACACTAATATTTAATATCTATGTATGTTCAAATATATTGAACATACTTACACATGTACAGAAACAGACACATACTTAAAATGGCATTGTCATGCAAAACAATAGCATTCAACAGACAATAACACAAACATTACTAAGGATAAGACGTTTGCATATGATAACCCATGGCTTCTAAGAATACATTTTAGCAACTGTTTGTTAATGTACGCACATTAAAACAAACCCAAGGTCACACAACATAGGTTCAAACAATGGCTAACATACATACATATAAACATACACATATATTTAGTTATTTAGCAGATTTTGAAAAATAGTATATAAGGTCTCCAAATTTAAAAACAAAATCAGAATGAAAGATTTCTGACTTGACGAAAGACAGTTCGAATTCCCCCCACCAGAGGTAAGAAATGATAAATCTTTGTTGAGTTTAAACAGTACTGGTGTTTGTACTATGTGCGGACAGCTGTCAGTCAGTGATCGGACGCAGATTTAGTGTACACCAGACAACTTGGAAGAAAAGTGCATCCAGGCATATTTACTTTCTTTTAATCAATGTTTTATTTTTGTTATTACAGAAGGAAAGTTAAGTAACTAGAAATGGCCACGAGTTCTTCCCAAACACTTGCTCTTCAGAGAAATTCCGGTAAGCAGAACCGTTTCATGGAGAAATTAATGACGAAAATTTTTAACTTCTACGACGAGAAGTCTCTAATCGATGTAACATTTAAAGTTTCAAACCCAAAGGCCCTGTAAGTACTACTTTGTTCTCAGCGTTCATAAAATTAAAGGATTAATATTTATAATTTTTTTTTATCAGTGTACCCGCGCATCGTTTGATACTCGCAGCAGCGAGTCCTTACTTCGAGAACCTTTTCAATGGCAATCAAGGCACCAATCCAGTCATCGAGATAAATGATATCGACAGCGATATTTTTGAGCATCTAATAATCTTTTGTTACACCGGACAGGCCCTCATTACCGTTAACAATGTCGCTGCCATGCTAAATGCGGCAATCGTTTTGCAATTGGACGATGCCATAACCAGTAGTGTGGACTTTCTCATGACACACATCGATGAATACACCTTACAGGGTGCTTATACGCTGGAGAGTGAAACGCAATGTGAAGTTCTTAAGCAGAAAATCATCGAATACGAGACACAGCATTTCATGGAGGTGAGTCTAAATATACACGTAATGTCTCACAATAACGGCAACTGTGTAATTTAAATTTTGTTTCTAATAATACTAGATCAGCCGAAGCGATGAGTTTTTGAATTTTGATGTAGAAAAATTGCAACGTATTCTGGTATCTGACAATTTGAATATAACCCGTGAGGAAGATGCCTACGATGCCATACAACGCTGGTACAATTATGATGTTCCTGCGCGCCAAGAGCAACTGCCACTTTTAATAGCTTGTCTCCGTCTTACCCAATTCAATGTGGACTTTCTGATGACACAAATACAGCCGTTACCTGGATGTGAGCTACTGGCCTTCAAGGCGTTATCGTGGATCAGAGAGCCTACAGCACGGCCACATATAAATATGCGATTTACAGAACCACGTGGGGTCAGTGCTACAAATTGTGGTGAGAAAACAATCCTAGCGCTTTGCTCAGAGGTAAACGCACACTGTGACTTATATTCAAAAATGATAATCTTACATTAATGTATGTACTTACAATATTTTTGGAATAGCTGAATCCCAAGCTGCTGCAGTATAACAAAACTGAGGATAAGTGGGAGGAATATGCGAGTATAAAAATCGATTACCAATATTATAGAACTATTTTAAAGGATGAGAATTTGTTATTTATTGGCGGTTACAAAAATGGTGCCACATTTAACATCGTCCGCAGCTGGAATATACGAAATAAGACATGGCAAAATTTACCTCCCATGAAGAAAGCGAGATGGGCACACTGCGTGGTCGAATTAGATGGGAAAATCTACGCGATTGGAGGTTGTGAGGGTTCAGCTTTGTCGTCGGTGGAAAGGTGAATACATATAAATCTATAAGGAATTACCTAACGATGGCGATTGTGAACTTTAACAAATAAAGGTTGACTTTAGGTTTAACGGTGAAAGAACTTTAGACTATTTGTGTAAGGGTAGTATGAATAATAAACAAAATAAGGTACTTCGCCATGAAAGAAGGAGGGAATTCAGTGAAATGTTACGATCTGATCGAAACTTTACTTAACACTTAGACATTGTCAACGACTAATTTAGAATAGATTTAAGTTTTTTTAACAGACTATGCAAAGTGGTGAAATGTCACTTTTGACGCTTCAGGTTATTGATATACATGCATTCTTTTTCATTGCTTTTTGTTTGTTTCCAGATATACGACTTCCGATGGTTGGAAGTTGGTGAACAGCTTAATTGATGGACGACGTAACGCCAGTGCAGTGACATTAAATGGTAAAATTTATATAATGGGCGGCTATAAAAACCACAAGCAAATAAAATCCGTCGAATGCTACAATCCGGATTCGAATACTTGGACTTCTTGCGCGGATATGAAAATATGTCACAGTTCACCTGGTGTAAGTAAGATTAAAATATAATTATTAATATTAGTAGAACGTTCATCAAGTCATGATTTGGTAGAATGAGGAAGAGTCGAAGAACGGTATATGACGTATATGAGATAACTCCGTTAAAACAACAACCACAACAACAGCGGTATATGAATGTGCGTAACCGGAATTCGTATTCTGTCTAGATTTTTAAAATTTATTTGTGAAATACGTGCTACCGCTACAATACGAGATTCCATTTGATTTCACTGTTGCAAGCCTACGCTATAGTTTTCAAAACAAGCAAAAGTAACTCCGCTACAATAAAAATGACCGAAATTGTCTAATTGAAAATAGTCACTGATTTATTTAGTCGTCCTCTTAACTCTAATAAAATTAAATGAAATGTTTATTGCTACTTTTTATATTTCAGGTAGCTGCACATAATGGTCACATTTATGTTTTAAGCGATAGAGGTGCTGAACGTTACGATCCTCAGCAAAACACGTGGTCACAGGTACATATATTGAGTTGATTTACGCCAATTGCTTGAGGTCAAATTGAATATTCTTGAAAACATTTCGCAGATTTGCTCTTTGGAAGTTCGCGATGGTTTGATGACTTGCGTATCGCTAAACAATGAACTATGGGCTATTGGTGGCAAGTCTAAATCTGCTGACAAGTCATGTGTGTCAGTCTTTGATGAAGAAAATTTCTGTTGGGTAGAAAGGTGCACGTTACCCGAAAGTGACGTGCGTAACTGTTTTGTTGTGCCTGAATCCTTGATGTCGTCGATTTGAATAAATAATGTAATTATTTTTCCGTTTTTTGATTTAACAAATTCTTTTAAAATAAATCATCTTATAAAAATAATATCAAACTTCACTATTGCCATACACAAATCATTATTTTGCAGGCAGGGAATGGTGCTAAAGGCGCTTGAACTGAAAGTTTGGAATCCGTTATATGAGACACATTCTAAAATCGATTGAATCCACCAGTTTGACGACCACTGATATAATAAGTATGTATTTGCATTGATATACATATTTGTACTTTATTTATAATAGCATGTTATATCTTTGAATTTACGAAAAATATGTGAGAGTGCAATAGAGGAGCAGCTCTCTTAAGAGCGTGGTGGTGGACACAAAACTTAAGAGTGCTCTTATAACTATCTAAGTTGCAATAATAATATAAAGCCGAAAAAATAACGTTAAATAAAAATAAAAAGTTATCGAAATAACTTCAAATTTGTATGTAGAGTTGAACGCAGTTATCTAGAACTGCACAAAAAAGATCAAATAAAGCTCAGAGCTCAGTGGAACACTGAAGATTCACAAGAACAACAATTATAAAGCTAAAAATATTGTTTGGTTTGAAATAAATAAAGAGAAAGTAAATCATGTTTTCAATTACAACAACTGTCTTTTTTAATTTTTCACATTTTGTTTCTGTTTTTTTTTGTTTTTATTTCGATTGTGTTCTTTCTTTATTTAATTTTACTTATTTAGTTTCTTTTTCTTAATTATTTTTTTTAAATTATTTGTTTTTGTGATTTATTAATTTTTATACCGAGATAGATATAGGGTTATATATATATATAAATGATCAGGATGACAAGAAAATGAAATTTAATTCCGGTTGACTGTCTGCCTCTCCGTCCGTCCGTCCGTGCAAGCTGTAACTTGTGGAAAAATTGTTGAACTTGGTATTCAGGTTCCATAGTACAAAAAAAAATTCGAGTTCGTAAATGGGCGAAATCGGGCCACTGCCACGCCCACAAATCGCCATTAAACAAAAACATATAAAGTGCTATAACTAAGCATTAAATTTAGATATAAATTATTCAATGTACATTGGCGGATTTGGGCAGATTAGAAGTAAGCACAAACATATTAGCCCTAGGCTTATTTCCCAAAATCGACACCTTAAGCTATCTATTCAACCTTAAATTGCGGCCAGCACGTTAAGGCTTACGCTAACCTCAAGTGTCACGCTCACTGATTGAAAATACATATCAATAGTTGTGAACTTGTCCCCTCGAATTTTATTTATAGACAAATTAAATATTTTTAACACAATGTTAAACGCTTTAAGACCGAACGCTTGAAAAGTCTTTATCAAGTGCATTGAAGAAATCTATTTGGAAAACAACAAATCCTTATCAAAAAGTTTTTAATTTTGCATGAAGTAATAAGTCACTGACAATGAAAAAGTTGCTTTCTCGCTTAAGTATTTACAAGAATGCCAAAAACAAAGATGCAACTGACAGGCAAAGTCAAAAAAATATTTTCACCTATTTTAAAAGCCAATGTGCCACATGCGCCCAAGCATTGAAAAACGGAGTGCGTCAGCTTAAAGTGGCAACAAAGTGTGACAACAGCTAAAAGAAACGAAAATGACAAAAGAGAAATACCGAAATATGTACATATGTATGAAAGGTAATCGCGATAATAGAAACTGCTCAAGCGCTTAAAAATGTGGGATGCCAACGCCACAGAGATTGTGTCAATCACAAGAGTAATCATACCGAAGAAAGAAGAAAATAACAATATTTCATAGGTAAAAAAAAAAACGCTTTTGTTTCCAAAATTGTATGTAGCGTTTATTGGGAAAAATATTTTAAATATAGAAAAAACAATCCTTTGTTGTAGTTGAAGATTATTTAATACTCGCTACAATCTCTCGCGTTGTTTATTAGAGCCTGACAACTTTAATGACGTCTTACAACTGAATGTTCCGCATTTTCCACAGCAAGTGTCCTCCAACCCTTTAAGGGCAGTCGAATGAAATTTTTTGTTGAAGTTAAATGTGTTCCTGATTTTCTTACTTCTTAAAGAATAAAATTTTTTTTCTTTTGGATTGGCGTTTGGTGACTGTGATGGCCAATCCAAAGAAACAATATTGTTTTCTTGCTTTTGAGAAGAAATCGCGCACTTTCCGCTCAGAAAGTTTGAAGATCACTATAATCGATTTAAGTTTGTTAACAATATTAAAATTTCTATAAAATAACACGAACTTGTCAGACCTACTTTTGAATGAA
This sequence comes from Bactrocera correcta, assembly GCA_027475135.1. Classification (NCBI taxonomy): domain Eukaryota; kingdom Metazoa; phylum Arthropoda; class Insecta; order Diptera; family Tephritidae; genus Bactrocera; species Bactrocera correcta. The sequence goes on from CM050326.1 coordinate 6,146,908, forward strand.
TCATCAAATATAACTCTTCATTTATTTTCATAAGTGAGTAAGCTGCTTAAAATGCGTCGCCATATGCTCTTCAATTCGCTTTTGCTGTATTTCGTATATTTGATATATACTTGTATTTGTATATAAGTACTATAAGTACTATATACCATATACCATCGTATGCATATTTTTGTTTGTACCCAATTTTATTTGTGAGACATTGATGGTACAATAAAATTTGCATATTCCCAGCTTTAATGTAGCCAAGAGACACATTAAGGTTGGAAATAGAAAATGTCATCTCGACTTTCGCTGATATTAAAAATCGGAAGTCAAGTGTGTTCTATAAATAAGATATTCCTTCCTGCTGACTACGCCGCCATAACTGACATGGAATTTTCAATTATGGACGCCATCAACCAAGATTTTGAGTAATATTCGTGAAGGCTGTTTATTCCGCCAGCGGCTGTAACCAGACTAGGTTAACAATTTGACATTAGCTTCAATATGAGGATTCTAGAGGTGAGGGCTGGACACCCAGTTGCATAATGATTAATGTGTTCAGAGATTGTAATTATGTATGTATGCATTGTGTATGCCATACATTATTTTCTCTCATCAAAATCAAATGCAAACCACGAAATATATTGTTTTCATTAATATAATTAAAATTCCATATTTCTATTGCCATCTCAAATTAATTAAATAAATTAAATTAATTTGAGTTAAGGTAGTTATACGAGGCCTGAAAACAGAATCTACTAGGTTTTTGAACTGTGTTTCTCAAACAAAGAACGCTTTCATTTCACATTCCACGATGACAGAGAGGTAAAGGAATTTCGAGACTATAGCATTTGCTAGTTGTTAACCGTTCCTAAAAGTTTACGAGCTTTTATAAGAAAATGAGTGTATTTCTACGCGGGTTTAGTTAAACAGGCTCAAGTAGCGACTCTCTTTATTATAGGGATACTCAAACTGTCCATATCTCTCCAATGTGATTTAAATCCAATTGAGACTCGAAATGGGACTCTTTAAATACCTTTGTAATCATAACCACTTCTGTAGGAAACATTACACCCTTAACGTTATATGGGTATATAAGGTTGGGTTGAAAAAGACGAATCTTATTTTATCTTTGGTACCTTGGAAAATAGCATCTTACTTTAAGAAAGTCTCTCCAAGTATGAGCTCTTAATTTAACATGAAATTCCTCCTCCAACCAAAGGCCCTAAACATTTTTTCGTATAAACATTTATTTAAGTAATTTATACATTCTGTGTTGCTCATACGGCATGGTGTAAATTATGAAAACAGTTTATTTGATATTTGATTTTAACTGCGTTTAACTTTTAAAGAAATGTTTTTATAAAAATAAATCATTAAGATCTCTATGTAGAGTGGAAAATTTTGTGTCAGAGCATTACTTTCTCAAAGTTGTAGTTTCATAAAAACTTTTTTGTAACAGATCTAGAATACCATATAAAAAATGTGAGAAATTTACTGAATTAGCCACGGTTGAAATTGAAAATAAGCAGCCTTAATTCAATGGTTTTGGGTTGTTGAACATGAACGCACATTTTATTGGTGGGCTGTCAGTTAAACCTAAGTAACTAAGAAATTTATTTAAGGGAATATACAAGGTGGCTTCCAAAATAAACAGGACTTTTTGAATCTAGCGCCCATTCATGACATTTCATTGATTGGAAGTAAAGTAATTGCGATTTAAGTGTCAGTATGTTTGTGTTATCGGAGCGAAAATTAGTTTCGAACAAAGAGCCATTATCAAATTTTGTTTTAAAATTAGTAAAACTTTTACCGAAACGTTTCAATTGATGAAACAAGTTTATGGTGATGATTGCCTATCTCGTAGCAAAGTGTACGGGTGGTTTCAACGTTTTCAAAGAGGTCGTGAGGACATAAATGACGAAATTCCATCGAAACTGTGCGTGAATTCTTCAATAATCAGCCGAAATCATTATTGAAATTCATGGAAATTGAATTAAACATCTCCAGAACATTGATTTATCTCATTTTGACCGAATATTGAGGCTTACGAAAGGTGCGTGCACGGTTTGTTCCGCACAAATTGACTGACAACCAAAAATTGCTCAGAATCCAGCATTCGAAGAACGATTATTTAACCAAAAATCAAATTTTAACCATTAACCACTCCCCGTATTCACCTGATGTGGCACCGTGCGACTTCTTCCTTTTCGGTAAAATGTATTTGCCCATGAAAGGAAAGCGTTATGCAGACGTCAAGGCCATTCAAAAGGCTTGCACCAGCATACTGGCGTCCATACCGTCCAACGAGCTAAAACACTCGTTCGACATGTTTTTGGGCCGTGCGAAAAGCTGTATTGAAACAGGAGAAGACTATTTTGAATAAAATTTGTTTAAAGTCCTGTTTGCTGTGGAACGCAACTTCATGTTGCAGCTTCAGTAATTCACGTTAGGGTTTCGAGAAACACACAGCTACAAAAGAGGATGGCAAACTAAAAGCAAAACACGAAAAAACGATAACTTCAGATGCACCGTACCTCTAATACCCTTTACAAATACACAATATTCCTTACAGGAACTTGTTATTTAATTGGTTAGTCTGTATGGCGATTAATGATATAGTGATCCTATCTAGACAATTTCTCGATAATTGGTATGATCGGTACGCAATTAGTAAAACAAATTTTTGACAGTCACCATAGAATGGAAATAGTCACTGTATAAAGAATCCAAGTGGTTTTTGATTTTACTGTACAATATCCCTTCTAAAAAAAGACACGAACAACTTTTCAATATGGTCATTTTGCTAAAAGTCGGGATCATCCTCGCTTGCATACTAATACCATTCGGATTGGGATGAATAAAGCAAAGAGGGTAAGCCGTTATCGGATCATCCTCGTAGATGCGATTGCATTGCACATTGCGACAAATATCAGAAAATGCATGAATATTTTATTTCTGCCCTTAAAACTTAATTGAAATGGGTAGACACATGTAAATATGTATGTATGCACAATTGCATGTAGGTTTGTACATAGTTCACCATTCGAAAAGGTAAATAGCGACGGTGTGGATGGATAATTGAGTGTATCATTTCACTTCATTTGCGCAGATTTTAAGATGAAAAATGTCGAAAAAAGCTATGAGATTGCATTTGAAATAAATTAAATCATGTCAATAGTGAGCGCTACCTGGAATATTTGAGAATATAAAATAATGCTGAAGTCTTGTGTAATACAACTATTCGCCGGGTTTAAGCTTTAATGTTTCCGATAAGATTAATTCTGCTTTCATACGAAATTTTAACATTAACCATTCGTCAGATGTCCACATTTCGTGGTCTTTAGACCACTCTCGACGTTTGGACCTCATTTTCGCAGTGAGGAAAGGGATTTTTGCAAATTTCTGAAAGAGACAATCCTTGAGGTAAAATTATTGTCTCTTGCCTCGACCGCAACGTTGTTTCGACTGGTCATATTCCCTTAAATATAGTCCTACTTATGGCCGCTGACATTGCAATCGTCTTGTAATATTCCCATTCAAGGCCCTGGTCTGGCTCACAAATACTACGCCTCCTTGCTTTAGGTTATGCAAGAAGACACTAACTGGACTTTCAGTAGGTGGCTCGGAAAATATCATCGGGCATCCAGTCATAGGTGTAGATAATCACCTCACGTCTTGGGATATTAGTAGCACGGGCATGCCATTAATGTTGTTAGTGGACAGACCAAAAAGCTTACATAACTAGGCAACAGGAAAATTAGTAGAAGGGTACCTGCTTGCCAGCTTTCAAAAATTGGCTTTAGAATATTGGCTCTTCGAATCGACTTAGAATACTCCAATGAAAAAAATGTTAGCATCTTTAAGACATAAATAATTTAGTTTATCCCCAAATTCGCAAAAGTAACAAATTTTTTTGTAAAGTATAGGAAATAAAAATCAAAACTTATGTTATTTTAACTTTTCACATAAAAATTGAGGTTGTGTGAAAAAGGTGTGAATTCAAGTCTTATAGCTGCCTTCATTACTTATAATTTTTCCAAATAATCTCTTTCCATGAGATTAGTAGTTTTGCCGGAAATAAAGATAAATTTCTTTTAACGCTTAAAAATTCAACCACACCGCCCGTCTACCTCTTCCAGATCTCAGACCCCGGTAAATTATGTTTCCTATATTGCAAGTTAACTTCTCTTTTTACTGGTAGTTTTGATATTAAAGACTTAACGGAAGGCAAAAGAGCACAAGTCTTTAAGATTTCATCCAAGTGAAATGTGTTTTACAGTTCCTGCTTTATATTAGGTTGTCAAATATCTGGGATTTAGTTCAAATATGCGCCATTTCGTTCGTTAATATGTTTCCATCTTAGACGGCAACTTCAGAATACCCCCCTCGTAGACGCCCCCTCCTTATTTGCGAAGAATTGGGACAGCCACTTTTCACAAGCCTCTTTTGAGTTATGCTATGGCCGGGCTATATGGTGGATGCGATAAAACCTCCCATCCGAGCTCCCGTAGTTTCTAACGAGTCATCAACGAAGTGTGTGGTCTTGCGTTGTCTTGGTGCAACACTACACCCTTCCAATTAGGGACGCTTCTAGTCGACCGCCTGCTTCAAGCGATCCAGTTGTTCGCAGTAGAAGGTAGAATTAAGCGTCTGGCCACATGGAAGCATCTCATAGTGGATGATTTCCTTCCAATCCCATCAAACACACAGCAAAACCTTCCTGGCCGTCAATCCCGGCTTGGCCAATGTTTGCGACGATTCACCGGCTTTCGATCACTACCGTTTTCGCTTGATATTGTCGTATGTGATCCATTTTTCGTCGCCAGTCACCATTCGCTTCAAAAATGGGTCGAGTTCGTTCCGTTTCAGCAGCATATCGTAGGCGTTGATTTGGTCCAGAAGTTTTTATACTCTCGCAACAAAAGGAGAGTATTGTAGTTTTGTTCACAAAACGGTTGTTTGTAAGTCCTAAAACTAAAAGAGTCAGATATAGGGATATATATACCAAAGTGATCTGGGTGACGAGCAGAGTTGAAATCCGGATGTCTGCCTATCCGTCCGTCCGTCTGTCCGTCCGTGCAAGCTGTAATTTGAGTATAAATTGAGATATTATGATGAAACTTGGTACACGTATTTCTTGGCTCCATAAGCATTTTAAGTTCGAAGATGGGCAAAATCGGCCCACTACCACGCCCACAAAATGGCGAAAACCGAAAACCTATAAAGTGTCTTAACTAAGCCATAAATACTCGTATAGATATTAAAGTTAAATTTGGCACAAAGGATCGCATTAGGGAGGGGCATATTTGGACGTAATATTTTTGGAAAAGTGGGCGTGATGCACCCAGGCTTTTTTTGAAAATTGAAAATGGGTGTGGCGTCGCCCACTTATGGACCAAAAACCATACCTCAGGAACTACTAATCTAAATTATTTTACAGCAAAATAAAAAAATATGTAAATGACGGATAATGAAATCTCGATTATCACTTTATCATGCGATAGTATAAAATGTTCGGTGATACACGAAGTTAGTCCTTCTTTTTACGTCAAATCATGCGGCACCCAAATATCAAGGTTTTTTGTGTATCCAGCCTTCTGCAGATGGTTTAAAATGGTTTGGTGACTAACTTCCATCTTTTGGGCGATGTCACGAGATGCCCATGCCGGTCTAACACGATGTTTTCCATGATTTGATCGGTATTCGTCGTCACAGGTCTCTCGCTCTGAATCGTCGAAACCATTCGTCCACAGTTCGAAGTGATGGAGTACCATCCCCCAAAACAACATTAATCTCACGGAACGTTTCTCTAGCAGATTTGCCTTTTGCGAAAGAAAACTTTAAATAGCGCGAATTTTGACGTTAGTGAACTCCATGTCTATAACTGTTGAACGCAATATCCAAACTAATCATGCATAACGTCGTTTTGTAGGTTATGTCAAGAACTTTTAAAGATGTATAGTATTGCCAGATATGAGCTCTGTAACGGTTTATACTTAGCCGCGAAATTCAAAAACCAATAAGGCGGAAGGGAGATATTTGACAACCTAATATATAGATACAATTCAATCACTGTCACACTGTGAAGCAGTAAAACTTCATCTCGTTTTTACAAAAACCAACACATGCACGGATGGTGCCGAACGGCCGTTCAGCGCGTTGCACGTTCGGTTCAAGATTACCACCAATGCCGATTTTCATAAGAAAATTTTGTTCAAAGATGAAGCTCACTTTCACTAATGAAAATCGGCAAGGCATTGTTCAGATGCTGTTTCATCCACAAAGGGTCACTGTTTGATTGGCTCTATGGACAGAGGGAATCATTGGTACATATTTCTTCAGTAATGAAGCCGACTATTATGTTACAGTCAATGATGAACGCAATAGAGCCATGATGAATGACCAGTTCGTAACTGAATTGGTTGATGTTGATGTGGACGGCATTTGATTCCAACAAGACGACGATACGAACAGATCATTTGGTGAGTTATTATTGATCAACGTTCCAATTGCTAAAAAAAATTGTAGCTTACTCGAGTCAGCTATAGCACTTAAATGACATATATTTTATTTCTTGCTGAAGCCACGTGTCTAAAAGACTTAATTTTTCAATCAGAAACACATTTTTAAATCACTTAATACCGAGAAAACCTGGCCTTAAATAATAATCTGTCGTCAATTAACAGCTGTAAACTTCACTGCTGTGCTCTGATCTCGGTAAAGCTATCTTGAAATCTAACTCTTATGAACAACGTTTTAGAGATTGTACTAAGTGCAATTGACCGTTGCGTTATTCAATCATAGAACTTTGAAATATTTCCCGTGTAAGTATCTTTAGAATGTGTACTATTTTTTAAAATACAATTATCTTTCAAATCAGTCTTTGTGGCAACACTACAAGTGAAGAATTTTTTATCAATCATAATCCCATCTTTGTTTCTAAAATTCTTGAACTAAAAATTCATGAAATAGCTTTTTGCATAATTTGTTAACACAATAACTTAACTTAATAAATTTAATTTGTTTACAAATATTTTTAATAAAACTTAAACATTATACAAATATTGATCGGTAGTAATTTAACAACATTGATCTTCTGGTATGGTATGCTGGACCCTCTCGGTTTCCCTGAACTCGCTTCCATCACCAAATTTTTGTCGTCTGACACCATTTTGTTCTTCATTGTCTTGCGATTCCATTGCTTTCCTTAAAGCTATAACTGCCTGTTTGATTTGCATTCTCTCTGCGGGGCTTATTTCGCTCCAAGCTAGCATATGTTTGACTTTCTTTTTCAAATAACTGCTCCCGGTTGATAGTAGCTAAATCGTCCAAGCCTCTTCGATAACTTATTTTGGTGTAAGTGGCAACACTTCGTTTAAGGACATTTTTAGAACCTACTAAAATGAAGATACATAGCTAAAGTATAACAGATCCGCTCTTCAGTTGAGTTGTAAGCTGAATAATGTTTTTTTGGCAACACGTTTCAATATTTATGGAAAAATTTCGAAGGTCAGCTCCTTATGTTGTTCAGATTTTCTCAGGTAGACTCATACCTCAATTTACTAATATGTTAAGATAAATTCGGCTAGTAATAATGTCGGCAATATATTTAAATCTATTATGTACTTATACATAAATTATCTAAAAGCAATTTCAATACATATAAAATTACTAATATTTATGATATGAATTGAGAGAGTTTACTACCTGTACTTAGAAAAAGGTTGAGGATTTCATTGTTTTTAAACGTTATTTATTTTTTGTGTGTGGGTGCTGAAATTAAGTTGGGCATTGTAATTAAATATTATTATAAATATATTAAATATTATTATAAATATTTAATTAGTCATCAAAAACTATTTTTTCGGCTTCAAAGTAATCCATACCAGATGTAATAGACTGATGCCAACGATCTTTGCAGTCCTCGAAACACTTTGGTAAGCACTTTTTGAGTTTGCCTTCATCTCCTTTTTCAATACCTGAAGAGGTGAATGATGCATTCAGAAGACCTCTCAATTAGAGTGGCAAAAGTATTTCGATAATTCATTCAAACGCATGCAATAGTGTATATATTTTAATGGAGAATACTTTGAAAAGCGATGATACTTACTTTTGTCCACCAATTTCGCAAGATAAAAGGCAACCCTCAAATATTATTAATTCCAATGTGTAGAAATGTCGATATTTTAATACTGTGGTGAATTGCAAGTAATGTTCATTGCTTGCTGCAGAGGCCAGATGGTGAAATAAATAACTTCTGCCAGCAAACATGGTGTCTGAACGGTCATCATCTCAACATCCATATGGATTCTTTCTTACCTACTAACAAATGTTCTGATATTGAGCTAAACGTTATGTGGTGACTGAGCTGCCTCCAATAAGCTAGTCTGCATCTACAGTCTTTAGTGCGGACACGGTAAAGTCGTTTATACAAACTGCCACAAACAAGTAAATAGTTATGTTAAAAAGTACTAAGAAAGTGAATTGTAACATATTTCCAAGCTCAACCGCAGAGTTTGAGGTACTTAATACATGCGCCCGCCAGTAAACATATTCTTCAACAGCCTATACTTTGCACTCCCGTTTCATATCATTTCGCCATATTTTATACATTATAATAATATTTTTAATAATTTCAATAATAACTACAGCTTTCTTAACCCAAGGTTTGATTAATAACAATCCAATAGACTTCAGAAAGTTTTTCTACAAATGCTAACTAACTAAAATAACTGCGCTGGCTGAAACTTTACCACCCATTAATATTAAATAATTTATGGATTTCGGCTTTCACTATAGAATAGCCAAGTACTTTTCCACATCATGCATAATTTATAACTTTACTTGTAATTTCTCCACCATGATATTTTGACGAACTATTTAATACTCAATCAGCTAATCTAGCTGAGCCGGATAAGCAGGCTAAACATATTAATATTTACTATACGTATCTATAGTGTCTATATCTATATGACCTAGTGTCATACACTTCATGGTATGTGTGTACTTGAATGTATATTGCTAAATTTATCTCATATTGATGATTGCTAAGACACGTATTTAGTTGTTGTTAATATATACTAATGTAAACATAGTATTTTGCTTGGTCAACCTGAGAGGAATTCCAGCTAATGTCTTTCAAAGCATAGCTGATTACAATTTTTCTTGAAACGTCTCATCACAATTATACCGAGGACACGTCGATTCTATTTTTTTTAGGCTATATTGCGGTCAGCTGGTAATTCTCTTTTTGTCAAGTTTGAATAAAACAGTGATTCGATAAGACAAACAAATATGTTTAAAGGAAGGTTTAAATTAAAAAAGATACCGGCTATTTGATGCTTGATATTGAATCTCGTGATCTCACCGACATTTAATGTCAACAAGTTAGTGGCACTCGTTGAGCAGATGAGATTTCGCGTTTTGGGCCGATCTATTGGCCTCCAAGATCGTTTGATTTCAAACAGTTAGACTTTTTCCTGTGGGGATATGTAAAGTCTAAGGTCTATGGAGACAATCCGCTTACATTCAAGTCTTGTAGCACAACATCGGGCGTATCATTCGTCAGTCGATATGCTCGAACTAGTAATAGAAAATTGTTCTCAACGGACGTACCATCTGAGACCTAGACGCGGTTAACATTTGAAAGAGATAATCTTCAAAAACTAAATGCCAAAGAATGTTCCTTCGAACGATAATAAACAATATCCATTAAATTCGAATCTTCTGAGTTTTTTCTTTAAAAAAGTAGAGAACCTCGAAATGGCTCACTCATTATATGTACATGCATTCACTACATACATATAAAGTTGGTCCCATTGAACATTTCCCTCATGTGTGTGTGTAAAGATGAGCAACCATCTGACTCAAAGCCTATAACACTTCATGCCTTTCCTAAGTGGCTTGCTAAACATTAAAAGCAATTAATTTAAATGCCTTTATGGGAAGCCTAATTGTACAGTAACATA